>CM065589.1:330594364-330611278 GCA_033119425.1 Bufotes viridis | reverse complement strand
ATAAGAAAATGGAAAACTGCAGGTAACAGGTTATATAGAACTAACCTATATCTAAGCATCAAATATTACAGGGTGTGCAGGTGGCAGAAGTTGACCACTTACAGAGAACAGGCCACGGAGAGTAGCTCATCAAAGAAGCCCCAACAATTAAACTAAATAAAGGGCTAATTGCCACCATAGTATATAAAGGGTCTCCATTATAGTATTGCCCCATCAATAACTGACATCCACTGCAGGCACAGTTGCATAAGCACTCAGTCACATAAGTTTCCTATATAAATAGGTCTGCAAATCAAGAAAAAATTAAAAAGAGGAGGAAAGAGGTGAAATGGAAAAAGAGAGCACAGGAGGGAGAGAATGAGCCAGGATGATAAGGCAGCAGCAGGTCAATAAGATTGACTTCTAGTTAGAGCAAACAAAATGGCATTGGGGGTACACTCATCTTGGTGTCCTGACTGGTCTCTCCCTGCCATCAATCCACGCATTCGCTTCAGATGGTGTAGTAAAGAATCTTGATGTCTCGCCGTCAGCCACCCTCAGACTGGCGGGCTAAGCCATGGAAAACTGTAAGTTCAACTCTTAGAGCCTCCTCTTCACTAGTGATGAGTGGAAGGGCAATATTCGAATTTGCGATATTTGGTGAATATTTGGTAGAATATTTGTCACATATTCGAGAATTCACTAATATTTTCTTGATTGCGGAAATCGTCAATGTAATACGCGTGTATTGCGTGCACAATACACGCGTGGGTCACTTTTGCTACTTTTTTCAATAATATACAGTAGCCTGCATACGTTGACATGTGAGTCATTCAAAAATAAGGTGGGACTCGGCCAAAAAAGTATATAATATAAACTTGTGGTAAGAGAAGGGGACGAAACAGGCGGTGCTCACCCACTTCTTGCAAATACTTCAGGTTTATTCAACGTTAAAACAAGGCAATTGCAGGACACTGCACAGGTATCAAAAGAGGGTACAACTGTTTCACGCTACAAGCGCTTCATCAAGCCCTTCGTGAAGTGGAGGAAGAGGAGGATACCTCAATATATCAACCCCACTCCACCACCCTGCGTCATGATAGGGCAGGTGCAATATTAACCCATCCTGCCCCATATATATCAACAACATTAAAAACAACAAAAGACAGCAAGGTTATTTTTATCATTGAAACCAAATGGCCCCATTGCTCAAGTTTTCATGATCCAAACTGCTTCTCTTTGCAGCAGGATCTTTTTCCTATCACCTCCTTGTGTTGGTAATTTAACTATCTCCAACCCAGCACACTGCAAACATTCTTGCTTGTTCTGGTACATCTCACGCATATGAGCAATCAAGCGTGTTGCTCCAATGCCTGTTTCTAGATATCTCTTGTGCTAAAGCGTACAAAAAGTGGTCTATAAGTCTTCCTAATATAAAACCGGTTGCATCGGCAAAAAATGGCATAGACGACAAGTTTGGATCTGCAATTGATGAAATTCATTATCTTCTGCTCTATCGGGCCAATTCTAAGATACGCTCCCTTACTCATGTGATTATACATAGAGCAGTGTCCACATCTGAAATTTTCCCTCAGCACACACCGCTCAAGCCAAATTCTCTCTTTGTTGCAGAAATTACTACTGGTGATAATATCTCCTATTGTTTTGCTTCACCTGAAGCTCACAATAGGAGGATCAATCACCTTCTCCTTGAGTATACAGTCCTTCTGCAACATGTGCCAATTATTAAGTATGGCACTCTTGACCCTGTGCGCCATGGGTGAAAAGTCCAACGTGAACACCGGTCTATCAGTCCTCAAATTAATCTCCTCTTTTTTCTCGGCCCAAACCCTTTGTGACAACCTTTTTTCCTTCCTCTTCTTAAACAATCTTCGGTATGCTCTATGAATTATCCCCTCGGGGTATTTTTTCTGCAGCAGTCTAATTTTGAGATTTCTGCATTGCTCCACGAACTGCTCTTCATCTCTAACAATCCTGCTCAAGCGGAGAAATGTAACTTCCAAAATGTAACAATGCATTGGTGGAAGATGGTTTCCTAAATACAGTTGTGTCAATACTGCCCTCCTTAATTTTGACCTGAAAATCCAAGAATTCCAATTCACTACTATGCACCTTACTCGTAAAGCACATATTCATATCATTTTCACTGTTTAGATACTCCACTATGCCAACACTATGAATACATCATCGATGTATCTAAAAAAAAAAGTTCTAATGTATCGTACAAATGGATTCTTCACAGTGAAAATGTATCTCTCCTCAAAGGAAGCCAGAAACAGATTTGCAAAAGTGCACGAAATGGGCGTACCCTGTCATGCCTTTTCATAAGTATATAAACATTTACACATTATTATTGTTATAACGTGTATTCATGGCCTATAAGCAGCCATGTTGTACTTATATTCACCCTCCTGTATGAACCTTCATTGTAAAAGAGAAAAATGGGTTCAAGGAAAGATTCTTCCTGGCAGATGTGGGCCTATCTAAGGGAGTAATTTTACCTCATCACTAGGCTATAAGCGGAGATAAGGTTCTTCCTGGCGCTCGTCTGGCATCTTTTCATAATGAGATGTGTTAATGAGACAATCATATAATGTCTGTTTGTTCATATAGTGCATCGTATTTAGTTTTGACACAAGTTAATCGATATATAACATATGTGTTGTTTTATATTATTTCACATATTGGTTTTATTTAGTTACATGTTATAATCGTATACTAACATATATATATCCTGTGTGTGTATCACCAGAAGCGTGTATTCCTGAGGTATGTGGGAAAGCATGCTCAGTTGGATTTCTGCTCAGAAAAGTTGTGTTATTTTCATAAGATAAGGCACCTGTGAAATCCAAAACCCACACATTTGTTGTCTACATTTTAACTTTATGACATGAGAACAGTTTCTGGGAATCTAGGGTTTTAATTGCTTCAAGTGTCAGGGGGTATGCCTCCCAGGTGGTGGATATTTACCACTTAACATGAAGTCACATTATATAAATTTAACTCCTTAACCTGGGTTCACACCTGAGCGTTTCTGAGACGCGTGTTTTACGCGCGTTTTTGTCACGAGTATTACAGCGCATTTTTGCAAATAGGAAACGCGCGTCATGCGCGCGTTCGTGACTCTGGAGACCAAATGAAAAAGGCATATCTACACTTTAACGCGTGTTAAACGCACTTTTTACGCGCGTTCCCATTGAAGTCTACGGGTGCAAACGCGCGACAAAACGCCCCAAAGAAGCTCAAGAACTTCTTTGAGCGTAGGGCGTTTTACAGCGCGTTCAAACGCGTTGTAAAACGCTCAGATGAGAACCATGCCCATAGGGAAACATGAGTTTTCTCCTGTTGAGCATTTCACAGCGCGTTCGAACGCGCTGTAAAACGCGCAAGTGTGAACTGAGGGTAAAAGCTTCACATTTATAGCTTATACAACATTGCCGCCTAGGTATCGGCAGGTAAAATAGCACGTCCACCACAAATGATTTTGGGTAATGTATGATCTCACAGTACCATTACCATATGTGCACACCCTCTGATTTGGTTGGAAGACTGTTATCTAAATGGGTGTATTCTTTTGATAAGTCTGTGAATATTAATCATAGACGGGATAAGAGAGGGATTCCAGGAGAAATTAAAAAAAGACTACAAACAAAAGATTAAACAGACACGTGGATTTGATCCTGGATCACGGGGAACCCTCTGGAGAGCTGACTGCCCCTCCGGAGCACTACTCACCTTTTAACCCTTGGTAACATATATCTTGCTTATTGCTTGCGGTATTGATAAGTTACTCAGCCCGGTATATAGTCAAAGGTCCCCATTTGTGGATCTGTAATTGATAAGGCTCCTGATCAAGTTTGATCATTCTCTTAGCAAAGATGCATATTGCTAATTGAGCATCAGACATTGGTACCTAGTCCTTGGGAACTTTGTTATTCCCTAGCCTGATACCGAGCTGGTAAATTTATAGTGCCACCATATACCTCAATTGGTTAAAAGGTGATAGAAAGGGGTACTTTTCTTTAATTTGGATTGTTGCATATCATTGCATTGATTGGCGATATTCAGTATTGATTGAAGGTAGTGGTATTATATTTCATTGTCTATCATTGTACAGGTTGTATCATCGATTTTGTTTTCTTTCTAGTTGCACAAAATAATTAAGGTTCTCGTCAACGAGCTGAGAGGTTATTATGTCGCCCTCTCCTCAATAGGATCAATAACTTTGATATTTTTTCCTTTGATCCTTTCTTTAGTTTTTTTTTGTATATAAAGCATTTTTGCGCTTTATATCCGCGACAACCCATTGCCGTGCCTGACAATTCAAAAATGAATGCATTATGTGTCAAAACAAAGGACAGCGATTCGGTGACAAAGTTCACATATGCACTGCTCTTCCCTAATTTCCTTAGGCTCTCCCCAATTACTCTCACCCCCATCTCTTGTGGTATCCTCGTATAGAGACTCTACGTCAATCGGCGCTAACATATAGTCCTCCTGCCATTGAATGCCTTGTAAGGCTTCCAAAAAATCACTGGTGTCCTTTAAAAATGAAGGAATCCCCCGCAATAAAGGATGCAATAACCAATCAAGATGTTGGGATAGGGGCTCCGTAAGTGAGCGCATACCCGACACGATTGGGCATCCTGGAGGGTCCACCAGGGATTTATGGACCTTTGAAAGGTAATACCACACTGGTTTAATCGGGAAAGGAGGAAATAATGACTCTGTGGTTTGTCTGGATAACACCCCCAAACCTCCAAATTTCCATAAAAGGGTTCTCAGTTGTTGCTGATATTTAAATGTGAGGTTCGACTACAGTAGTGCATATGTGTCAACGTCACCCAATTGTCGCTGTGCTTCTTTTACATATTTTGTTTTATACATAACCACAATATTCCCACCCTTGTCGATCGGTTTTATTATAATATCCTCCTTTTTGGATAAGCAGTTTAAGGCACAGATCTCCGTGCTGCTCAAATTGCTCCTTCCTCGAGAATACCTCAATGCTTTTCTCTCTTTAAAGGACCTGTCTTTGGAATAAATCCAAGCTACTCCCTGCCCGCAAGGGTGGAGGAAAAGTGGATCTGAGTCCTTTCTTGAACCCATGTTGCTGTTCCCGAGCTTCAGATGTAAGACCCAGTTCACATTCCTGTAACTCCAACAGAATCTGCAAAATCTGCATATCCATCTGGTCCATATTGTCCACAATCTGGAAACCTAATGGGCCAATATGAACCGGAGTTTGCAGCTCTTTTGGAGTCCGTGGCTGCAGATCTCTTCCATGAAAGTGCTTATATAGATTGAGTTTCCTAATTCCTCGATACAGATCAGCTTCAAAGTTCACATCATCAAATTCACTCACCAAATTGAAGTTCAGACCTTTGGATAACAGAGATAAGCAGTCCGAGTCCAACGTTGCTTTTAATGTTGTTGAATTTATATATGGGGCAGGATGGGTTAATATTGCACCTGCCCTATCATGATGCAGGGTGGTGAAGTGGGGTTGATATATTGAGATATCCTCCTCTTCCTCCACATCACAAAGGGTTGATGAAGTGCTTGTAGCGTGAAACAGCTGTACCCTCTTGATACCTGTGCAGTGTCCCGCAATTGCCTTGTTTTAACGTTGAATAAACCTGAAGTATTCGCAAGAAGTGGATGAGTGCCGCCTGTTTCATCCTCTTCTCTTACCACAAGTTGCTACTTTTTTCAAGCTGCTAGAAGTTTCCTGAGACTGGAAAAAATGGTTGGCACGGCAGAACATTACAATAGCTTTATATGCAGAATGCTCCAATATATTTGCGATTGCGCAAATCGGCACTAATGATGCAAATATTTTGGCGCAATACAAGCAACTTCAAATTTTAGCAGGTCTGACTACATATTACTGAATGGTGCACTGTATTGTTGTGACATCACAGCACTATGTCTGTAGCATATATGTATGGACAGCAGAACCTATCACTATACTACACTATATCACTATCTAACCTACACTGACTATCTCCAACTAACTATCTGTATTATATATATAAGCTAACTAACTAACTAACTAACTAACTAACTAACTAACTATCTAATGTAATGACACAGGAAAGCAGAGAGCACAGCAATAACACGGCTGTCTCTCACAGAAATGCAAAAAACTGCACAAAATGCACAAAAGGGGTAGGCAACTTTCCTATTGGTTGCTAGGGATGTTGCTAAGCCCAGACAAAGACACTGCAGCCTTCTCATTGGCCCACAAGCAAGAAGCAGGGAGGGATCATGGGTTCAGAGGGGGAAAAAAAATCTAGAATATTCGAAAATACGAATATATATCACTATATTCTAAATATTCACGAATTCTCAAAGTGGCAATATTCACGATTAAAATCTGCAATTAACTCTATTCTTTACCACCATGAATGTCGTTCTCCTCTTTTTTTAGTTCAGCCAAAAAGTAAGAGAACACCATAATGTTAGTATTTTCAAAACAAAGCTTGCTCAAGCTAATTGCAAAACATAATCCCAATCTGTGGAGTTGAGAAGACAAGCAAGCATGGGGTGCGTTGCGGCGCCTATTGTTGGTGGCTTGGCGGAAACAAGTTATGCTCATTCTATTGCAAACAAGGAAGAGAAGTTCGCTTCTGGAAAAGTGGATTTAATCCAATTTATCACAAACTTGCAGGGACTACTCCCCTCAGCCCGCTCTGGTAGACCAATAATCCACAAATTATTACGGTTCTCATAATCATCGCACTTTTGTTGCCAAAAGTCTATCTTCTTCTCCAGGGCATTAAGCTGTGCGGAGAAGGGATTAGTAAGGTCTTCCAATGTAGAGATACGATCCTCCGTTTCCTTGACCCGATCCTTCAAATTGTCCTGTCTTAACAGACCAAGATACACCTTGACCTCCTTCATCTTACTTGATGCTCTGCAAGCAGAAATAGCCTGAAGGAGCTGAGCAGTGACTTGCTTCAGTGTAGGTTCAGCTTCATGGCTCATTATTCCCGCCATGTGATCCGCAGCCGCTGGCAGGGACAGTTGTTTAGAGGAGTTGCCGCCATCTTGGGCCTCCGAGCGAGCAAACTCCCTAATTTTCTCAGTCCTGGTCAGCGCTTTATTCTGAGTCATGCTCCGTCTTCAGGATCTGCTCGACTTTCTCCTTCCAGGTGGGGGAATTTTGGCAGCTGTTAACGTTCAGGATAATAGGAGTTGAAGTTCTTTTTAGCGGAGCTCACTCACGCGTGTCTGCTCATAGTCACAGCTAGCCACGCCACCATAGGAGCGATTATTATTACTGGGGGGCATTATGTTATGCTTTATTACTACTGGGAGACTATGGGGAACTTTAATACTTCTGGGGGTAGCATAGGTGCCATTATTACTTCTGAAGCAGAATGGAGGGAATTATTACTATTGGGGCACTACTACGGGCACCCTGGGAGAAAATTATTACTATTGGTGGGACTTTTGGAAGCACTATTATTGTGAGGGCACCATGGTACAGTATCAGCTTAGCACAATTATTTTTGGGGGACACTATGTTTACTGCACATGCTCTCGGGAGCACTATTAGCTGGATGCAATTATATTTGAGAGCACATTGTGGCAATAACTAGTGTATTTTCAGGGGAGTATTCGGGAGCACAGCAGGCACAGTAATGGGTTGCATCAAAAGGGGCATAGATGCCCGTGATGAGAACATAGTCCTACCACTTTACAAATCACTGGTTAGACCACACATGGAGTACTGTGTACAGTTCTGGGCTCCTGTGAACAAAACAGACATAGCAGAGCTGGAGAGGGTTCAGAGGAGGGCAACTAAAGTAATAACTGGAATGAGGGATCTACAGTACCTTGAAAGGTTATCAAAATTAGGGTTATTCACTTTAGAAAAAAGACGACTGAGGGGAGATCTAATAACTATGTATAAATATATCAGGGGTCAGTACAGAGATCTCTCCCATCATCTATTTATCCCCAGGACTGTGACAAGGGGACATCCTCTGCGTCTGGAGGAAAGAAGGTTTGTACACAAACATAGAAAAGGATTCTTCACTGTAAGAGCAGTGAGACTATGGAACTCTCTGCCTGAGGAGGTGGTGATGGTGAGTACAATAAAGGAATTCAAGAGGGGACTGGATGTATTTCTGGAGTGTAATAATATTACAGGCTACAGCTACTAGAGAGGGGTCGTTGATCCAGGGAGTTATTCTGATTGCCTGATTGGAGTCGGGAAGGAATTTTTTCCCCTTAAGTGAGGAGAATTGGCTTCTGCCTCACAGGGGTTTTTTGCCTTCCTCTGGATCAACTTGTAGGAAACAGGCCGAACTGGATGGACAAATGTCTTTTTTCGGTCTTATATACTATGTTACTATGTTAGTATTGAAGGTAGCAAGATGGGGTGATCAGAAGGTGGGAGGATGATAAAAAACTAAGAACCTAAGTTGTATGTGTGTTAAACTCTGCAGAGATGAGACATGGCTGAAAAATCATCATGGTGGTCTGGCCCTGAATGGTGAAGACGAGGAAGGAGAACATCTACAATAAAGGAGACATCACTGGATGTGAGAGGTACAGTATCTAGTGCTGTATGCTCCTGTATGTTTGGTAGTGGAGAATGCAATTTAATTAGTAATAGTCACACCTGGTGTGGTGTGTCATTTTTTACGGAAGATTAGTGCTGCGTGCTGCATGCTGCACTATTCTTTCTGTCAAATCTGAAGGAGCTGTTGTCAGAGACCCAGAACAGAGCTTGTGACAGTGGAGTGAGAATAGCTTTATTTTGTTAACATTTATCACTCTTTAATTCCTTGGAGGTAACTTGGTTAAAACCATATTAGGGGGTACTTGGTATTAAAAGGTTGAGAACTAACGGTACTTTTTCATAAGGTTTGTACAAATGCATATATGCATAAACTAGCCAGTTTTAAAACTGTTATGTGTAATATACAATGGAGGACAACTAGTGCATTGAATTCTACACTGATGGACCTGCATAACAAACTTACTAACTAACTAACTATCTAATGTAATGACACAGGAAAGCAGAGAGCACAGCAATAACACCCAGGTGTGCTGCCTGCTGTGATCCCGGACCCCTATCTACTCTATGTAAGCATTATATAATTTTTTGTGCCCATGCTTTGTTTCTTATCAGGTCCAGTGACATATTTAGATTGTACTAGTGAGCACTATGGACGCACTTAGCAATTTTTAGGCTGGGCTGATCGCATTTGATCTTACTTTAAGAGGTATTAGTGTTCGGGCACATGCAGGCCTATGTGTTTATCTCCATGTTACCTTTCACTATTACTGTGGATTTTATATTGTAATGTTATTATGTGTATGCACAATAAAAATTTATTTTTATAATGAATATGGTGTGGAGTAGCAATACTTAAAAACACCACTAATGGGAACTTACTGCATACATAGTGTATATTGCTCCCATTGAATAGGAGCAATATAATAACATATGCAACAAGCTAACCCTATTAATAGCTGTACACTGGGGATCTGACCGCTGAGATCCCCAGATATTGTGAGTATGGAGAGAATCCAAATCTTCTTCCTGAATAGAGCCATAGTGCATATATCATTCCACCAGTGTATTCACTTCTATGGGCAAATATAGACAGCGCTCCATCAGTACCGTAAAAGTGAACGGAATGGTAAACCAACATGTGCACTAACTACCGCTCTATTCAGAGACAAAATGCAGTGACCCTCCTTTCTTTTAGGATTGCTGGAGGTACGGCCATTGGGACCTGTGACTAGATGATAAATACTTTTTGTGGGATAACCCATTTATTACAAGTAGTGTTGAGCGAACAGTTCAAGAATAGTTCGGGTTTGTACCGAATGTTGGGGTGTTCGGGACACGAACCCAAACATTTACAAAAAAGTTTGGATTCGAGTTCGTTGTTCGGCGATTTCTTCCCGCTTTCTGAAGGGCTGCACAGCAGCCAATCAGCTAGTGTTTTACTTCTTGCCCTAAGAGCCCATCACAGCCATGAATACTAATGGCATGGCTGTGAGTGGCCAAGTGCAGCATGTGACCCAGCCTCTATTTAAGCTGGAGTCACGTAGCACCGCACGTCACACTGCTCTGATTAGTGTAGGGAGAGGACACAGCTGCTGTGAGGGCGAGATTAGGCAGGGAAAAGTCAGCAAAAGCACCTAATAAAGTGATCGATCTACAGCTGTGAATGATTCAACTTCTGCTAGTTACTTGCTCACTGTTTTTAAGGCTACACAGAGCATTTTTCTGTCACTTATTTTCTGGGGTGATCGGCGGCCATTTTGTGACTTGTGGTGCACCAGATCAAGCTGCCACCAAGTCCATCAATCCATCAATACTAGTTTTTTTTTTGCTATATCCTACATCAGGGGATTGGCTGTGCTTATTGTCACCCCTAGAAACTCAGGATAGCAATTTCTAGATTTTATTAGAGGTTAAATACAATTGCCAAAATATCAATCCCCTGAATCTAGTGTTCCAGCTTTGGCTAGCCAAGTATAATACTGTCTGCTGTCTGGCAAAACATATATTTTGTTCTGGGGTGAAATTCACTTGCTAAAATAGCAATCCCCTAAATCTGGTGTCCCAGCACTGGCTGGCAAACTATAATAGTGTCTGCCAAAATATATATTTTGTTCTGGGGTGAAATTCACTAGCCAAAATAGCAATCCCCTAAATCTGGTGTCTCAGCACTGGCTGGCAAACTATAATAGTGTCTGCCAAAATATATATTTTGTTCTGGAGTGAAATTCAATTGCCAAAATAGCAATACCATAAATCTGGTGTCACAGCTGTGCCTGGCCAACTATAATAGTGTCCGCCAAAACAAATATTTTGTTCTGGGGTGAAAATCACTTGCCAAAATAGCAATCCCCTAAATCTGGTGTCCCAGCACTGGCTGGCAAACGATAATAGTGTCCGCCAAAACATATATTTTGTTCTGGGATGAAATTCTATTGCCAAAATAGCAATCCCCTAAATCTGGTGTCCCAGCACTGGCTGGTAAACTATAATAGTGTCTGCCAAAACATATATTTTGTTCTGGGGTGAAATTCAATTGCCAAAATAGCAATCCCCTAAATCTGGTGTCTCAGCACTGGCTGGCAAACTATAATAGTGTCCGCCAAAACATATTTTGTTCTGGGGTGAAATTCAATTGCCAAAATAGCAATACCATAAATCTGGAGTCACAGCTGTGACTGGCAAACTATAATAATGTCCGCCAAAACATATATTTTGTTCTGGGGTGAAATTCAATTGCCAAAATAGCAATCCCCTAAATCTGGTGTCCCAGCACTGGCTGGCAAACTATAATAGTGTCCGCCAAAACATATATTTTGTTCTGGGGTGAAATTCACTTGCCAAAATAGCAATACCATAAATCTGGTGTCACAGCTGTAGCTGGCAAACTATAATAGTGTCCGCCAAAACATATTTTGTTCTGGGGTGAAATTCAATTGCCAAAATAGCAATACCATAAATCTGGAGTCAGAGCTGTGGCTGGCAAACTATAATAATGTCCGCCAAAACATATATTTTGTTCTGGGGTGAAATTCAATTGCCAAAATATCAATCCCCTAAATCTGGTGTCCCAGCACTGGCTGGCAAACTATAATAGTGTCCGCCAAAACATATTTTGTTCTGGGGTGAAATTCAATTGCCAAAATAGCAATCCCCTAAATCTGGTGTCCCAGCACTGGCTGGCAAACTATAATAGTGTCCGCCAAAACATATACTTTGTTCTGGGGTGAAATTCACTTGCAAAAATAGCAATACCATAAATCTGGTTTCACAGCTGTGGTTGGCAAACTATAATAGTGTCCGCCAAAACATATATTTTGTTCTGGGGTGAAATTCACTTGCCAAAATATCAATCCCCTAAATCTGGTGTCCCAGCACTGGCTGTAATACACAGATGGCGGGGTTAACGTGCTGTCCCCAGCCTGTTTCCACCCAGAAATCTAAACAAATGTACTAACCCCTGAGGGGGATAGAGGGGGAATGATAAAACTAAAACATAACTTTTAATGCTCAAGTATAAAATATGCGCCAGGTAGTAATACTACACAAAAAAGGTAAAGACACAGCTATAGGGCCCTTGGCCAATCACCAGGCTCAAAGAGCTCAAATAGCCAGCAAAACAACGAGACATATGCGTGACAAATAAACGTAACCACTGTGATGTGACCAAGTCAAAAACATGGAACATGCTCACCAGATCCTCGATGTGGTCAATCGGAGAGGAGGAGGTGGATTGATGAGATGGCCACCGTGAGTGGATGAAGTCAAAGTCTCGGTTGGTTGCTGTCAATACTGTACATAAGAAAAGGGGACTCTGCATAGGAGGAAGTAGCAGGGAGCTGTCACAAACCCTATGGATACCCTGTGTCTCGTTGTTTTGCTGGCTATTCCAGCACTGGCTGGCAAACTATAATAGTGTCCGCCAAAACATATATTTTGTTCTGGGGTGAAAACCACTTGCCAAAATAGCAATTCCCTAAATCTGGTGTCCCAGCACTGGCTGGCAAACTACAATAGTGTCGGCCAAAACGTATATTTTGTTATGGGGTGAAATTCAATTGGCAAAATAGCAATCCCCTAAATCTGGTGTCCCAGCCCTGGCTGGCAAACTATAATAGTGTCCGCCAAAACATATATTTTGTTCGGGTGTGAAATTCAATTGCCAGAGTAGCAATCCCCTAAAACTAGTGTCCCAGCACTGGCTGGCAAACTATAATAGTGTCCGCCAAAACATATATTTTGTTCTGGTGTGAAATTCAATTGCCAAAATAGCAATACCATAAATCTGGTGTCACAGCTGTGGCTGTCAAACTATAATAGTGTCCGTCAAAACATATATTTTGTTCTGGGGTGAAAATCACTTGCCAAAATAGCAATACCCTGAATCTGGTGTCCCAGCTGTTGCAGGCCAAGTGTCAATCTGTCCGTAAAAGGGTATATTTTGTTCTGGGGTGAAATTCACTTGGCAAAATAGCAATACCCTGAATTTGGTGTTCCAGCAGTTGCAGACGAAGTGTTAATCTGTCCGTAAAAGGGTATATTACACTTAAGGTGTATATACAAGTGCTGAGAGGGTCATCCTCATTAACTTCACACACTACCGTGCATCTCCCATTGGATTTCTGTCCGTTAAAGGGTATATTACACAAAGTGTTAAAATACAATTGCTGAAGGCATAATCCTACATATTTTTCTCACGCTACTGTGCATCTCCAAGTGTAAATCTGTCCATAACAGGATACCTTTCATCCAGGGGCTAAATACTAGCCCTAAAAGAGATATTCCCCTAAATCAGTGGTTACTGCTGTGCCTGGATTAGTGTAATATGCCACATAAATAAATAGGCAGATAGTGTTAGGTGCCTGTAAAAAAGGCCTGAATTTGAAATCAATACATTGGGCCAAATATTTTTTTTCTTATTGTGGTGCTTGGTGAACGGTAACAATGAGGAAAACATCTAGTAAGGGACGCGGACGTGGTGGTGTTAGTGTACCCTCTGGTGCTGGGAAAGGACGTGGGCGTGGCCATTCTGCCACAGCCACACGTCCTAGTGAACCAACTACCTCAGGTTCCAATACCCGCCAGAATTTACAGCGATATTTGGTGGGGCCCAATGCCATTCTAAGGATGGTAAGGCCTGAGCAGGTACAGGCGCTAGTCAATTGGGTGGCCGACAGTGGATCCAGCACGTTCACAACATTATCTCCCACCCAGTCTTCTGCAGAAAGCGCACAGGTGGCACCTGAAAACCAAGCCCATCAGTCACATCACCCCCATGCATATCAGGGAAACTGTCTGAGCCTCAAGTTATGCAGCAGTCTCTTATGCTGTTTGAAGACTCTGCTGGCAAGGTTTCCCAAGGGAATCCGCCTAGCCCTTCCCCAGTGGTGGAAGACATAGAATGCACTGATGCACAACCACTGATGTTTCCTGATGATGAGGACATGGGAATACCACCTCATTGGAGTCCGCACATCTCTGATGATGACGAAACACAGGTGCCAACTGCTGTGTCTTTTTGCAGTGTGCAGACCGAACAGGAGGTCAGGGAGGAAGACTGTGTGGAAGACGATGCAGGGGACAATGAGGTCCTAGACCCCACATGGAATGAACGTCGTGCCACTGACTTTCATAGTTCAGAGGAAGAGGCAGTGGTGAGACCGAGCCAACAGCGTAGCAAAAGAGGGAGCAGAGGGCAAAAGCAGAACAGCCGCCGCCAAGAGAGTTCGCCTGCTACTGGCCACCGCCACCAGGGACCAAGCACCCCAAAGGCAGCTTCAAGGAGTTCCCTGGCATGGCACTTCTTTAAGCAATGTGCTGACAACAAGACCCGAGTGGTTTGCATGCTGTGCCATCAGAGCCTGAAGCGAGGCATTAACGTTCTGAACCTTAGCACAACCTGCATGACCAGGCATCTACATG
Organism: Bufotes viridis; assembly: GCA_033119425.1. NCBI lineage: Eukaryota > Metazoa > Chordata > Amphibia > Anura > Bufonidae > Bufotes > Bufotes viridis. The sequence goes on along the minus strand of CM065589.1, from coordinate 330,596,823 downwards.
CAAAGCATGAACTGCAGTGGAGTAAACACCTTAAAAGCAAGGAACTCACTCTGGCTTCCCTTGCTCCCTCTTCTGCTGCTGCCTCGGCCTCTTCCTCCACCTCGGGAGTAACGTTGGCACCTGTCGCCCACCAAACAGAGCATGTGCCACCGACACCACCACCTGCATCACCAAGCATCTCCACCATGTCACACGGCAGCGTTCAGCTCTCCATCTTACAAACCTTGGAGAGAAAGCGTAAATTCCCACCTAGCCACCCTCGAGCCCTGGGCCTGAATGCCAGCATTTCTAAACTACTGGCCTTTGAAATGCTGTCATTCAGGCTGGTGGACACAGACAGCTTCAAATAGCTGATGTCCATGGCTGTCCCACAGTATGTTCTTCCCAGCCGCCACTACTTCTCCAAGACAGCCGTGCCTTCCCTGCACAACCAAGTATCCGATAAAATCAAGTGTGCACTGCGCAACGCCATCTGTGGCAAGGTCCACCTAATCACAGATACGTGGACCAGTAAGCACGGCCAGGGACACTATATCTCCCTAACTGCACACTGGGTAAATGTAGTGGCGGCTGGGCCCCATGCGGAGAGTTCCTTGGCGCAAGTCCTTCCGCTGCCAAGGATTGCAGGGCATAATTCTTTGCCTCCTGTAGCCTCCTCCTCCTACTCGGCTTCCTCCTCCTCTGCTTCCACCAGCTCATCCAGTCAGCCACACACCTTCACCACCAACTTCAGCACAGCCCGGGTAAATGTCAGCAGGCCATTCTGAAACTCATATGTTTGGGGACAGGCCCCACACCGCGCAGGAGTTGTGGCGGGGTATTGAACAACAGACCGACGAGTGGTTTCTGCCGGTGGGCCTCAAGCCCGGCCTGGTGGCGTGCAATAATGGGCGAAATCTCGCCGCAGCTCTGGGACTAGTCGGTTTGACGCACATCCCTTGCCTGGCGCATGTGCAGAATTTGGTAGTGCAGAAGTTCATTTACAACTACCCCGACATGTCAGAGCTGCTGCATAAAGTGCGGGCCGTCTGTGCGTGCTTCCGGCGTTCACATCCTGCCGCTGCTCGCCTGTCTGCGCTACAGCGTAACTCGGCCTTCCCGCCCACCACCTCATATGCGACGTGCCCACCAGGTGGAACTCCACCTTGCACATGCTGGAGAAACTGTGCGAGCAGCAGCAGGCCATAGTGGAGTTTCAGCTGCAGCACGCACGCTTCAGTCGCACTGCGGAACAGCACCACTTCACCACCAATGATTGGGCCTCCATGCAAGACCTCCGTGCCCTGTTGCACTGTTTTGAGTTCTCCACCAACATGGCCAGTGGTGATGACACCGTTATCAGCGTTACAATACCACTTCTATGTCTCCTTGAGAAAACAGTTAGGGCGATGATGGAAGAAGAGGTGGCCCAGGAGGAGGAGGAGGAGGATGAGGGGTCATTTTTAGCACTTTCAGGCCAGTCTGTTAGAAGTGGCTCAGAGGGAGGTTTTTTGAAGCAGCAGAGGCCAGGTACAAATGTGGCCAGCCAGGGCCCACTACTGGAGGACGAGGAGGATGAGGAGGAGGTGGAGGTGGATGAGGATTAAGCAGGTTCACAGCGGGTGGCACCAGACACAGCTCAGGCCTATCACTGGTGCATGGCTGGGGGATACGGAGGACGATGACGATACACCTTCCACAGACCACAGAGGACAGCTTGTCCTTACCTCTGGGAGCCTGGCACACATGAGCGACTACATGCTGCAGTGCCTGCGCACCCTGCTGGATCCCCGGTACAAAGATAATGTGCCCACCTTACTTCCTGCACTGGAGCGTGATAGGAAGATGCGCGAGTACAAGCGCACGCTGGTAAATGCGCTCCTGAGAGCATTCCCAAATGTCACAGGGGAACAGGTGGAAGCCCAAGGCGAAGGCAGAGGAGGAGCAAGAGGTCGCCAACGAAGCAGTGTCACAGCCAGCTCCTCTGAGGGCAGGGTTAACATGGCAGAAATGTGGAAAAGTTTTGTCTCCACGCCTCAGCTAACTGCACCACTACCTGAAACGGAATGTGTTAGCAGGAGGCAGCATTTCACTAACATGGTTGAACAGTACTTTTGCACACCCTCCACGTACTGACTGATGGTTCGGCCCCATTCAACTTCTGGGTCTCCAAATTGTCCACGTGGCCAGAGTTAGCATTTTATATTTATGTTATTACTGATAAACGCAGCCGCCTGTCCACAGCCAACGTGGACAAGCTGACGTTCATAAAAATGAACCAGGCATGGATCCCACAGGATCTGTCCCTCCCTTGTGCAGAATAGACATTTATAACTGCCTCCCCTCAACCATGTATTCTTGTACTCCGGGGCACTTCTTTATTGAATCCTCATTTTTTAACTTTACCATGATCTTGCGGTGCAACCCAAAGTTGAATAAACCTCTCCTCAATCTGGGCGCCAGGGCCTAAATAACTGAAA